>MVJL01001168.1:0-19222 GCA_002156465.1 Macrocentrus cingulum | reverse complement strand
AGTAATAGATCTAAAAATTACGTCTAACAGGTTTTTATCACTCCGGAGATTTGGCTTACTACGACGAGGATGGAGAAATTTTCATCGTGGATCGATTAAAAGAGTTGATCAAGTGGCAGGGTCATCACGTAGCACCCGCTGTCGTAGAACAATGCATAAAAACCCACGTGAAATCACTGATAGAAGCCGCTGTCGTGCCAATTCCACACTTTTTAGACGTCGAGCGTCCTTTCGCTTTCGTTGTGCGACACCCAGAGTCTAATGTATGCATTTACTGCTCGCACACGAGAAAAAAATTTGAAAATCATCATCATTTAACTCTTATTCGCAGGTAACTGCGGACGAAATAATTCGAGCTGTCGAGGAAAATTTGCCTGATTACGCCCGACTGCGAGGAGGCGTGGAGTTCGTGGGAGAATTGCCACGAACCGCCTCCCAAAAAATCAACCGCCCAAAGTTGAAAGCAATGGCAAAAATGTTTGCTAAAAATTAGTTGATCGATATCCAACCTATTCCCTTTAATCTTACAGAAATTAAAAATCCAATAATAATGTTTTGATATGCAAATTCCGGTCGTTGTATCATAAATACAAGATAATAGTATATGTTGCATTGAAAAAATGATTGAATTAACAATAATATAAATTCTTCAATATCATCGAGCATCACCGCCATTCCGAAACCTTGGAATCCTTATTGCTGACCGGGATACAAATAAAAAAATGTAAATAAGCACTTGGAACATTATGATATATTATTAATTTAATTTATTCAAAATAGCGAGTACACTTAAATACCACACAAATCACCTACTTATCGTAGATAAAATGAAACTAATGATCATGCTAATTACAATGTTTTTTAGCATTGACATATCAGCGCTGATAATGCTACTGATTGCTGCAAAAACAAATATAAATGACCCACCACGATATTACAGTGCTACAAATGTAAGCAAAATCTAGTTGACCGTATTTTATGTGACAAATTTGAGTTAGGAATATTTACCTTCTACAGATTAAAATGACTAACCGGGTATTTACAGTACTCTCTTATCTTTTGTTACTGAATTTTGTTGAGTAATTAAATTTTTTTACAGGATTTAAATAATTTTTCTATTGAAAATGGGATAATCAAAGCTGCAGAATTGGATTTTTTTTTACAGGATTTAAATAATTTTTCTATTGAAAATGGGATAATCAAAGCTGCAGAATTGGATATTGAGGATGATGGAGTTAATAATTTTGGTGTTACTCTGCTGAATCGAATGAGAATCAAGCCAAAGTTCATCGGGCAGGTAAGCGCATTGAGGGATATATTGAATCGGCTATAAATATGCGACTGTTGGATTACTCTGCTGAATCGAATGAGAATCAAGCCAAAGTTCATCGGGCAGGTAAGCGCATTGAGGGATATATTGAATCGGCTATAAATATGCGACTGTTGGAATTATTTAGGTGGATGCCGAGACCGGAGAAGAGGATACATTTGGCGAAATGGCAGATAGAAGTGTGCGATGTGCACTCTGGCTTGGCAGTCAGAACGTTGGGCCTGGGGACGTCGTTGGAATTTGCATGCACAACCACCTAGATCAACTGATGCCTGTTCTAGCAGCGCTGTATATCGGTGCAGTCGTCAACCCCTGGTGGGACTATGGACTCACGTCAGGTATTTTTAATTGTGGCAAATTAACTACAGATTTTTAGTAACATATGTTTCCAGAGGTAGCAAAGTATTTTCTTAAACTGACAAAGCCAAAAGTCATATTTGTGAACGAAGAAAATGCATCTGTGGTGATGAGCGCAGTCAAAGACATTGAGATAGACACGAAAATAGTTTTACTTGGTGTGGATAAAAGTAGTTTACACTGTAAAACATTCAGAGAAATAATAGAATCGCAGAATCCGATGAAAGTTCGAGACTTTACGTGCAAGGAACTGCCGAGTAGCGACCACCCAGCCTGCCTGCTGTACACCTCCGGCAGCACGGGCTTGCCAAAGGCCGTTGAACACTCTCACAAATCCCTGAAACTCTATGTTCCATATTCTATTGATTTCCAACTGCATCCAAAGTGCCAGACGGGAATATGGTTTTCACCTTTGTGTTGGGCAACTGGAATTATGAATTCATTCATGGCTATCCTGTTTCCTCTAAAAAGAGTGCTTGTGAATAATATAGAAGACAATGACATCTGCAGAATTATTGCGCAATACACGGTGAGTACTCAATTTCATCAGAAGAAAAAAATTAGCTTTATATTTTATTGCACTTTTTTATACTAGATCAATTTTGTGTTCGTTGGACCAAGTGTGTTGAATAGGCTTGTAAGTTCCAACGAATTACGACTATTCGATTTAACATCAGTCACTACAATAAACACCGCAGGAAATTCAGCGTCAGAGAAAACTTTAAATGCCATCCGTCAAGCTTTTTCTCGTGCCAAAGTTATCCAGTCTTATGGTAAGCTTTTCATGATCAGGTTAATAGTAAGCAAATTGAAATAAAACGCCTCGTTGCAGGAACAACTGAAATCATGACTGCTGTATTTCAACAAGATGGATGTAAGCCACACTCTCATGGAGTGTTGTCTCGAGGTTTTGAGATGAAAATCGTCGATCCAGAAACCGGGAAAATTTTAGGACCTAATCAGGAAGGAGAAGCTTGCTTCAAATCTCCCTTTATGATGACTGGATACTTTGCGGCGCCGGAAGCAACTAAACTCGTTATCGACAATGAAGGTTACAGAGAATGTTTTTTATTTTAATGAGTAATAGATCTAAAAATTACGTCTAACAGGTTTTTATCACTCCGGAGACTTGGCTTACTACGACGAGGATGAAGAAATTTTTATCGTCGATCGATTAAAAGAGTTGATCAAGTGGCAAAGTTATCAGATAGTGCCCGCTGTTGTGGAAAAGTGCATAAAAACCCACGTGAAATCAGTGATAGAAGTCGCTGTCGTGCCAATTCCTCACTTTTTAGACGTCGAGCGTCCTTTCGCTTTCGTTGTGCGACAGCCAGAGTCCAATGTACGCATTTACTGCTCGCAAACGAGAAAAAAATTTTAAATCATCATCATTTAACTCTTATTCACAGGTAACTGCGGACGAAATTATTCGAGTTGTCGAGGAAAATTTGCCTGATTACGCTCGACTGCGAGGAGGCGTCGAGTTCTTGGCAAAAATGCCACAAACTGGCACCCGAAAAATCAACCGGTCAGCGTTGAAAACAGTGGCAAAAATGTTTGTCAATAATCAGTCGATTGATCTCCGTATCTCTACAAATTAACCGGATTGATAAAATAATCATTGTTGTGTCATCGAGTAAATTCTAGCCGTTTTTATCAGAAAAAATATACATAACAGTTGCGTAAATACTACACTCAAAATAGAATCATCTATACAACAACGAATAATTCAATTAATAATACAAATCTCTTAATATCTGTCAATATCATCACGTATCATTGTCTGCTCTCACTGCTATTCCTTGTGCGCGAGCTTCAGCAAACATAGCAATTAGTGAATCAAGAGTTTCTTTGCCCGTTGGTATGATTTGCTTAGCAGGTAATAAAAATCCATATTTTCCGTTGTCTCTCAGCTCGTAAACAAATGTCAGTGGAATCCCAAAGTTTCCTTTTACCCAATCAATTGAACTTCCTGTCGCAATATCTGCAAAAAAGAAATACATATTCCTTATAATTAATAAAAACAATTTCAGATGTACATCGAGAATTCTTACACATCAATTCGCTGACGCAGCCGAGTGTGTATTCTGTTCCATATCTTTTGGCAAGGGCAGCCAAGGTTTTCTTCCCAATTTGATACTTGAAAGAAAAAAATTCATCAAATCAACAATGACACAGCTATAAAATGATAAGATAATACTTACAAGCTGGTCATAGTTATCAAGATGCTTTTTTGTGTGACCGTAAGGAATCAGGAGCACTTGGGAGTAGCTGTGAAACGAAATGTAAGCAGAAAGTTTATGAGCGATCGATGTAATGTAATTGGAAAACGTGTAAGTTTCGATTTCACAGAAGGGATGAGTCCCAGCATAAATCTCAGCACACGGCCAATTACTTGAGCCACCTTCTACAGACAGAAAAAAAATTTTTTTTTCGATAAAACCTTGAAAAAAATTGTAAATCAAATGTAAATCAAACTTACGATTCCACTCGTACCCAAAATTCCTGTTGGGATCTGATCCAAGACAGCCAAATGCGTATGGTTTGGTCGTTTTACGCCACAATCGATCCTAGAAAAATTGATTTCCTCATGAATTTGTTTAAAAAACAATTTTTCATCCACTTACATGAGTGTGCGAATAGACAAAACCATCTGGATTGACCACTGGAAAAATGTACCAATCGTAATTCTCAGCTAATTTACGAACTTTAGGATCACGGCTGGTTAGCAGTTCATTGAGAATGTACGTGACAGTTGCAGAACTGATCCACTCGCGAGCGTGGATATTACCCTCGAGAAAAACCCCGGGATTGCCGGACTGGAAGGACACTTTCACGCCCTTGATCAGGCGGCCCTCGTAGGTCTGTCCGCCGACAATCACCTCGACATAATCGGGATACAGGTAGCTAAGCAGTTCCAACCAGTTATAAATCTCCTCCAGAGAGTGGTACTTGTTCCAACTGAAGCCAGCGGGTGCTCGGGCACTGCGATTACTCACTGACGCCATTTCATCGTCCACCAACCTCTGCACATTGTCGATAAACGTTGAGTATGGAATTCCAGTCATACGCATGAATTCTTTAAAGTCTAGAAATTTTTCTGGAGCCACCATGAGATCCACCGTGTCATTGATACCATTGGGACTACTCCAAAATGAATACTGCAACGATATATATATTTTTTAATTCGCAAATAAATGGATAAAAGTGGCGTAGATAAATTACTTACTCCATCATCACTCGAATATTGCATTTTGTGAAGCGCTACATTCTGTGCGACTGACTCTGGCGTCATTCTCATCACTTTATAATCATTGTAATTTCGTTTAATATTCTCTGTCACAACAAGTGACACAAAAATTGTACACACAATTATTCTTTTAAACATAATAATCAATGAAGATGCTTCAGGAAATTGTTTCGTTTATATACATATTTTTATGCTTAATTAATTAGAAGATTATATCATTGTATTTACACATTGATAATCTTGAATTCATTAAGTATGTAGAAATCTATAGATTTTCGATGCTGAATGAATACAAACATTACGAAATAGTATTGATGCGAATGGTAATTATAAGAGTGTGCTATTGCGAAAATATTATGTTTTGATTGCTTTATTTAATGATATTCTTTTTTATATATATACATATTACCTGCTTCGTACAATTGATATATATTTATCCTTGACAGTCTTCTTTAAATGCTTCATAGAAAAAAAAAATACTAGATTTATCTTTTATTGTCGTATGTCTAATGGGATGAATTATTTTTTGTTTTAGGAATTCCAAGAGCTTTAGCCTCCTTAAACATGGTCACAAGTGAGTCCAGGGTCTCCTCGCCGGTTGGAATAATTTGATTGGCCGGCAGAATAAACCCATATCGGCCTTTATCGCGCAATTCATACGTGAAAGATATTTCCGGGTGATAATTCGACTTTACCCAATCCATGGAATTTCCAGTGGCAACATCTAAGGTGAGAAAAAAACAGTTTTTTTTTTTAATCCGTATTTTATTTCGTCAAGTAAGAGCAATTATTTTTGTACTTACAGATAGTTTCTGCGATATTTCCAGTTACATATTGAGTTCCATACCTCTTGGCAAGTCCAGCGATTGTTTTTTTACCTATTTGATACTGTAAAGGAACAATTTTATCATCGAAAGATATTTTTATTTTTTTTTCAGCCTCATCGAGCCTTACCAGTTGGTCATAATTGTCGAGATGCTCCTCTGTGTGGCCGTAAGGGAAGAGTAGAAGTTGGGAGTAGCTGTGGAATGCGATATAGGCGTAGAATTTTGATGAAATCGAGGTAATATACTTAGACAATGTCCTTGTTTCAATGTCAGAGAATGCTTTAGCTCCAGCATAAGTGTCTAGACACGGCAAACTACTTGCTCCACCCTCTAAAAAATATTTTTATCACATTAATCCGAGGTTATTCATCAAAATAATTCGTTTATCATGATTTAAATGTTAAATATCAAACATACGATTCCATTTGTAGTCCCAATTGCGGTTTGGATCAGCGCCACGACATCTGTAGCCGTAGGGAGTCCTGGTTTTACGCCATAACCGGTTCTATACCCAATGCAAATAACTGTTTTAGTACATTCCTTGGGTAGAAGAAACATCAGAGTTTGCGAAGAAAACTCACCGTCGTGTGGGTGTACGCAAAACCATCCGGGTTAACCACCGGGAAGATGTACCAGTCGTGACTGTCAGCCAATTCTCGGACATTCGGGTCCTTGCTGGTTAGAAGTTCATTAAGAATGTACGTAACAGTGGCCGAAGTGATCCACTCACGTGCGTGGATATTTCCCTCGATAAAAACACCCGGATTCCCGGGTTTAAATGACACTTTCACGCCCTTGATCTGTCTGCCTTCATATGTCCTACCGCCAATGACCACCTCGACAATCTCGGGATATTTGACGGCCAGAGAATCTAGCCAAGCGTAGATTTCCTCTAAAGTGTGGTATTTGTTCCAGCCAAGGTTAGAGCCTTGTCGGATCTCAGCTGATGTCGTGCGGCTCTCCTCGTCCACACGTTGCTGCACGTCCTCAATGAAGGTCGAGAAATTGAAATTACTTTGTTTCATCAACTTGTGGAATTCCTTGGTCTTGCTGGGAGGCACCATCACGTCTACCGGAACATTTACGCTGCTTAGACCACTCCAAAATGTGTACTAAAAGGATTTTAATCGTTGATTTTATTGGGAAAAATTGCGATAAATGGGTTTTTTCTTACTTGAGAATTCTCTGTCAAATCGTAGAGTGAGTTGTATTGCTCGGAATTCGCTGGAATCACTCGGTAAACTGTGTAGTTATCAAATCTCACACGTTCTGTCGATACCAACACCAAGAGTGTTGTTAACACTCCTAATTTTATGAGCATTTTCGTTCTATAAATGAATAGTTTTTTTTTATGTTGCGATTTTTTATGTGGTTTTTACAGTGATGACTTACCTTTAGCAGATTTGACAGGCTTCTGGCTGAATAAGCGCGAGGCAGCACGTATTTATTCATCGCCCTCCTACCCGAGCACTATCTCCACCTGATTGTAGAATTCCACGTTGCAGTGATTGTAGATGATCATCATTGTCGCTTGTTCACTGATTGATTACATCTGCCTAGTGATATTGCAGCCCCACTGTATCGAGATTTAACCGATTATTTTTTTCTATCACGGCGATTGTTTATTTATCATTTATAATTACGATAAGATCTGTTGGATACTTTCATCATAGAATTCAATTTTATTCGGACACTGAGGTTCGATGATAAGAGAGTTATTTTTTCTTCTAATACAATTAACAAAAGTCAAGTAGTTTAGATAAAAATGGATAAAATCCAAAAATAACATAATATAATAATCGAACAAGACAGGTGTAAATAGATTAAGTTTTTTCTGTCGTTTAATGGTTGAAAAAAAAATTTTTTAAGAAAGTTAAAGAGGTTGATTTTACGGTTGTTAGTTTATAGGTTTTGCATATTTAAATTTTTTAATCATACTTTTAATGTACTGCGGACAATCTAAATTTGTTAGACGTGCGTGCTACTATCTGTATACCCGCATAGGAGTTATCACTAGAAATTCATGACATTGACACGCGGTTATTCAGGTCAAGATTAAATCATCACTCAGTTCTTACCTTCACGTGAGTGCAAAATAAAAAATTAAGTAGTGTATAGATGGTATGTACGTATGTTAATGGTGAGATATTTTTATTTTTTTGTATTGTTAATATTGTTTTTTTGAATTGAGGATGTAAAAGCTTGTCGTGATTTATTTAATTACTGGTTATAATCAATCCGATTAATCTTGCATTGGTGCGATGATGTTATCGGTATGGTAATTTATATGCACAATGATTCGTCAATAGCCGAATGAAAACAAGATCTGAAAATTTGTAAAGACGGTTATTACTCGTAGTTCCTTGGAGATCCTGTAGAAATTTTAAAAACAGGTAATAATTAGGGATGTTGCTACAAGTTGATGCCTAATTTAGTTGGATATACTTATCTTGGGGCATTTTCCGAGGAATATCATTGATGTACCAGATCGAGAAAAGTCTGAAGAACCTTGCTGGATAGGGTTACAGTCCAGTCATGACAATATAATTGACTAAAGCAATCATTTTTGGTGGATTTTGACCTTTCGATGTAGTTTTCAATGGGAAGATATTAATTAAATTTAAATTTTCATACGCTATTTAATGGATTTTTACTTTCTCAATACACTAGACACATCGTTTTAATTCGGCAAGATGTTTCAGTATTAATTATCTAGAAAAAATGATCATTTTTGGTGAATTTTGACCTTTCAACGTGCTTTTCAATCCGAAGATATTGATTTTTTCATAAGGAAATAGAGATTACCTTTTGAAATATATCCAGAGAATAGAATTCTGCATTTACGACGGTAGAAATATAACCAGAGGATGATATAAAAGGAATTTATTTTCACAACATCCAGTATTTTAACTTTATAAGGAATACATAAATTATATGTATTTCTTATTTTTTATTTCTTAGAAAATTTCGTTTAAACATTAACAAACTATTTTCTGTATTTTCCCAATTTTTCCACAAGTTTATAACAAACTGTCTCCATTAACTGGCATTTATTTACTTATTTATTTTCCAAGGTAAATACTCGAGGACAAGGAGACGAAAGTAGCCGATAAGAAATAACGCAGTACGATAAATTCAGTCTAATTTTTACACGCATATTATTGGAAGTATTTCCTCATAGAATTTTACTCTGTCTTATATGCATAGTTGTAAATTGTATTATTTGTTTATTTTTATTTTTTATAATGCACACCTGTCTATTACTGTTAATTCCAAATATTTTAATCAATTTCCATCTTTAAAAAACTTTGTATATCTTAATCTTCTCAGTATATGTTCAGTTTAGTCTTGAGATTTCATAAAATTTTGTTTTATCAAGGATTAATCCATTTTTACAGTAGTTTTCAATTATTATTTTTTTTTTTTTTACTGGAAATTTTACAATTATTAAGCATTTTTCATTATTTATTGCTTTTATTTTTTATATTTATTTTTTTATTATTATTACTTTTATTATTTTTTATTTCGATTAATGAATCAATCAATTTGTTTATCGCGTGTCTAAAGACAAAAGAACGT
Source organism: Macrocentrus cingulum (assembly GCA_002156465.1). Taxonomy (NCBI): domain Eukaryota; kingdom Metazoa; phylum Arthropoda; class Insecta; order Hymenoptera; family Braconidae; genus Macrocentrus; species Macrocentrus cingulum. The sequence goes on along the minus strand of MVJL01001168.1, from coordinate 9,879 downwards.
ATCGTTGAAAAATTCAGACTTTTTTACTTGCTAATATCTTGATAAGGATGCAAGTTAGACAAATTTTGTTAGAAACCTTTTTTGTAGCTTATAAAATTTTCTACAAAAAATGTATCTTGAAAAATTTTTGTATCTTTAATACTTTTGAAGGTATCACCAATTAAAACAGCAAGAGTATTTTTTCTATATATGCTTTTTTACGCGTTACGCGTTATGTTTTATTGTAAACTATTGAAATTCAATTTTTAATTATGTTAAATAATTATTTTGTTTTTTCTGCTTACATCTTAAAATTGATCTATTTATATATATTAAAAGATATGAAATTCTCTGTAAATTTAAATTATCCTTGAGATCATTATTGATATTTATACATTTAAACACATGCCAGTAATTCTATTATCCTTTCACTCTGATGCTGACATCACTATTTATGTCCTACAAAAGGAAATTTTCTTACAGTCATGAAAACCTTGGCTTCAGCCTATTTATTAATCAGTTCAAAAAAATATACTTATTTAAAAGCGAATAGAATCAAACACGTCTATAAAAGAAGCAGGTAGACTGCACTTATTGTCTATATCGATTGTCGGCTTTTCCCTCTCTCTCGAGTTCGTGTTGTGATCGACCAGCTATGCTTTAGCTTCCCTCGCCGTCTAGTCGGCTGCATGCTCAGTGCTCTTTCAACCACCGGCACGGCGTTGCTGCTGCGTTTCTCGTGTTCTCAGGTGAAAGGTACGTGAATGAATTCCGTTGTTTTCGTCTCCCAGTCATCATTAAATTGTCCCCTTGCTATGGAATTTTAATTATTTCGTGATAAGCATCACTTCCGCATTAATAGCCTCTTGGCTTTTACGCCGTTCTTAATCTAACCCATCAGCTGATTGACTGATAGTGTGATCTAATTTATCCCCTCGCCGCAAAAAAATGTCATGACACGCTGTCAATTTTTTTTATCATGAAAAACAAATTTTTCTTATCAAAATTTAATGATTTCTAAATTTTTCTTGAACATTTCAGGACAGGCTATCAACTGTAGAACTATTTTATCAAGTGAAAAATCAACGATAAGGGGTTGCAAACATGGCTGACAGGATATACTACCCCAATGCAGAATTAGTGAGGACTTCTCACTGTAAAAGTATGGAACAATACCGAGAAATGCATGAAAAGTAAGTTGTTTTTTAATACAATATTCTATTGTTATAAAATTTTTGATACTATTTTTAAAAAGTTAACAATTTATTTTAATTATTTTTATCTTTAAATTTTTTTTTAACTAAAAAAAAACTTATTTGACAGTTAAAAAAATTTATAATGAAATTTATTGTTGTTTTTATTGATTTTAACAATGTTCAAGTCATCAAGCAACATTTGCGAGTATCAAAAATAGAATTGTGATATTGATCGTCAAGCGTAAGAGTCTTGTAATATCCTCTGGAAAAAAAAAAGAAAAAAATTTCTACGTGTCAAAAGTCTCATTAACTAAAAGTATTTTCATAACCTTAATATAAGCAGAGATAATTATTATGTCAACAGGAATATATTAATTTTAAATAAAATTTTTGATGTTTTATTTCAGATCAATAAAAAATCCCGAAGAATTTTGGTCAGAAATAGCTAAACAATTTTACTGGGAAACACCGGCAATTAAAGATAAATTTTTCTCCTACAATTTTAATTTAAATGACGGTGATATTTTTATTAAATGGATGGAAGGTGCAACAACAAATATTTCCTATAACCTATTGGATAAAAATGTCAAGTGTGGGAATGGTGACAAAATTGCTTTTTACTGGTATGTATTTGTGTCAGTTTAACAATTTTTTTTTTGCATGAATAGAATTTTTTTTTTTTCCATTGCTTAACAATGTTCTCGAGAGTTGAAAAGCAGAAAAAACAACACTTTTAAATAACTAGTAGTCAGTCAGTCAGGTGAACTTTGACAGCTCGCGCACCAATTGTGTGTCAATATATGTATATTCATTGACAAATATAAATTTTTCTATTTAACTATGTTGCATAATTATGCCTAAGATATTCTCACGCATAATTTACATCGATATATTCATCATAAAAATTGTAAAAAAAAATTATTTTATGTAAAAGCAATCATGGTGAATTGTTTGTTGTTTTTTTTTTACGTGTAGTTTGAATAAATATTTGAGAATAATTGATTGAGTGGAGAGAAAAAAAACACCCTTGAATTCTTGGGAATATTTCTTAAATGTTGATTCGTCGAAAAATGAACGCGTGACTCTGCTATTGGTTGTAACGCTATGGTACGATGCCCGATTTGACGCCATCAGCACCACGTGCAAACTGATCTAACGATATCTCTTGTCTTTAGAAGTCAAAGAAAAATGTAAATCGCTGAAAAAAAATTATATCTGATAAATAATGTTAGTAATTATAATTTGTTTTATTTTACATGATATATTTATGTCATATCTAGTTGGATAAATCGTGTAGATAATTTATTACATCATGTTGCTTGTAAATTTTCTAATGTTTTCAATTTTTTTCGATTCATCGAGCGGTCAGCTGTCAATCAAAGTGTGTGGATTTTTTTTTTTGTGTTGTTTTAGACTCGGAAATTACATAGATGCGATTTATAACACGTTCAGGAACACTCAGGGTCAATAATTTCTGATGACAAGCATTATCGAATCGCGTGACGTCCCCTATATCCAAATGCATTATGTTACACACTCTCACAGCTCGTCAATGCGCACCGAACTTGACCTTTGGCACGCATGACATGACCAGACTTTTAGAATATTACTATATTATGTATTTTTTTTTTTTGCACCATCAAACAAATTTCGATGTTTAAAATATTTACAAGCTCAAAATTTTCCACGGGGAATTTTTTTTTTTTTCAGTTTTTTCATTTTAACTTGATAAATAAGCGAAATAATAAAAAATGTTACTAAAGTTAAATTATCCGGGACTAAATTCCCTACAAAACACGTCCGATGAATTTTTTTGTATCTCTCTTAGTTTTTCAGATATTACTAATTTTTTGAAATTTTAATTTTTTGAAATATTTCAAAAATAAAGGAAGATAACAAAAAATTATACTCTACATTTTTTGTAGAGAATAAAATTTCCAATCATTTTATTCTTCTGACATTTTTTGATATCTCGCATAGTTATCAAGATATTAACAAAAAACTAAAAAATCACAAAAATTTCAAGGCATATATATACCCCTTTGAAAATTGAAAAAAAAAAAAAAAATTTTTTTCTCCATCAGACATCTAAAAGATGATTTTATGACACATTTAATTGAGATAAAAATTATGTAAAGTTAAATAAACCAACAATTTTTATATATTCTTCAATTTTTTAAAAATTTCCAATTTTTTAAAAATTTCCAATTTTTCAAAATATCTCAAGAATAAACCAAAATATTGAAAAAAATTACTCTATATTTTTTATAGAAAATTCAATTTCATATCATTTTACTTTTATAATATTTTTTGTTATCTCAATTATTTACCGAGTTATCGAAGCATTAACACGAAAAAAAAACTATTCTAAAAAATTCTTTTAATATAAAAAAATCATCGTTTAATTTATTCAAATGATTTTATATAAATTAAAATCAACTATATTACAAATGTTTAAGGGAAGGCAATGATCCAGAAGACTACTCCAGATTAACCTATCGAAAACTACTCGAAGAAACCTGCAAATTCGCCAATGTCCTCAAGTCAAAAGGTGTTCAAAAGGGTGACAGAGTGGCAATCTACATGCCAATGATTCTAGAATTACCAATAGCAATGCTCGCATGCACACGAATCGGAGCTGTTCACAGCGTTGTCGTAAGTCCAACCAAAAACCCTTTAACAGAAAACTCCCCTAAACAAAATATCTTTCAGTTTGCCGGCTACTCTTCAGACTCACTAGCCGAGAGGATGCTCGATTCCAAGGCCAAAGTTCTAATCACAACCGACGGCGTGTGGCGAGGACCTAAACTTCTCTCCCTAAAATCCATTTGCGACGAGGCAATGGCGACTGTGAAGGCACACGGTCATAAAATCGAGTCTTGCATCGTCGTAGCGCACTTGCGAAGATTGGCAAACTATCACGAGGACACTTCTAACGGTGGTGAGAACGCATCATTTCGCTTTCGAGTATTTCAACAGTTAATTGACCGTCAACTCGATACTTCTTTACTCACAGTCGATGGTTATATCTTTCAGGAACGACGAAAAACGGCGAAGTTAATGGCAGTACCAACGGAAATAAATCGAAAATTGCTTGGGACGACGATCGAGATTGCTGGTGGCACGAGGAAATGGAGGATGCAGATGACAGCTGCTATCCGGTTTGGGTTGATGCTGAAGATCCACTGTTTATCCTGTACACCAGGTACAAATATCCTGTTAAATCGCTTGAATTTTTAATGATTTCAATTTTTTTCGACAGTGGATCGACAGGTAAACCCAAAGGAGTGCTTCATACCACTGCTGGCTACTTAATCTACGCTGCCACGACGTTCAAGTATGTTTTCGACTACATGGCCAAGGATGTTTACTGGTGTACTGCCGATATTGGATGGATTACTGGGCATACTTATGTCGTGTACGGTCCCATAGCCAATGGCGCTACTTCGGTTTTGGTAAAAAAAATTGTTTATCGTATTTTTATCGGTTGGAAATTAATATTTCATGTTTATTGGCAGTTTGAAGGCACTCCATTTCATCCGGACAATGATCGATACTGGTCTGTGATTGATAAATACAAAGTTAATCAATTTTATACGGCTCCAACGGCCATTCGGAGCCTCATGAAATTTGGCGATGAATTCGTGAAGAAGCACAGACTGAGTACACTCAAGGTACTTTGCATTAGATAGGTTTATTTATGTTAAATATTGATGAGATGTATTGTAAATTGATTATTGAAATTTTAGGTTTTGGGGTCAGTGGGCGAGCCAATAAATTCTGAGGCCTGGCTGTGGTTTTACAATTTGATAGGTCACAGTAAATGCAGTATAGCTGACACATTTTGGCAGACGGAAACTGGAGGACATGTTATTACACCTCTTCCTGGTGCTACTCCTATGAAACCCGGATCTGCAGTAAGTTTTTAATAAAAATTTATATTTTTTTTTTCATTAATTTTTCAAATAACTCGATAAATATGCGAAATAATGAAAAATATTATAGAAGTAAAATAATTGAGAATTAAATTATCTATAAAAAATAAATAATAAAATTTTTTCATATTTTACATTATTTTTGAGATATTTTGAAAAATATGAATTTTTAATAATTAATAATATCTTAAAAATTAAGAGACATATAAAAAAGTTTATTTAACATTTTTTGTAGATAATTTAATACTGAATATTTTATGTTGAATGAAATTTTTTACTATTTTCATTATTTACCGAGTTATTGATAAAAAACTACTTCTAGTTAATGACTCACTGTTAATGACAACATTTACAGACGTTTCCATTCTTTGGTGTGCTTCCTGAGCTTTTGGACGAGGATGGCAGAGTAATCGAGGGAGAGGGTGAAGGTTATCTAGTCTTCCGACAACCGTGGCCAGGAATGATGAGAACACTTTACGGCAATCACGAGCGATTTCAAACAACGTATTTTGACCGTTTTCACGGTTATTACTGCACTGGAGATGGTAAATTACTTGTATTTACTGCGATCGCATGGATTTTTTAGTTTTTCGTTTTTTCCTTCTCCTCAATTTACCCTCTGCCCCCTGGTTAACAATTATTTCCCCGAGGTCTAAAGGCTTTCTAAACATTTCTCCGGCATATTTCGCATCTCGTCCCAACTCCTCTTCAATTCGAAGTATCTGATTGTACTTGGCAGTCCTCTCACCCCGACAGGGACCTCCAACTTTAAACTGTCCCGCGGATAGTCCGACAGCAAAGTCCGCAATAAAATTATCCTCTGTCTCGGTGGATCCGGCGCAAACGATCGTTGACCAACCGTTGGATCGAGCGATTTTAAAGCAGTCAATCGCCTCGCTGACTGTTCGGGCTTGAGACAGCCGTACAACCAAACAATTTGCCAGACCTCTCTCAACAGCATCCTCCACGCGCTCCACATCCATCGCCGTCAAGTCACTCGCAGCTATTTGAATGGCTTGATCAGCCAACAGAGGCCAACCATCCCAATCGTCCTGATCAAACGGATCCTCGACCGATACAACCTGAGGAAATTCCGTCAAAAGCTCCAAATACTGGTCACGCAGTGCCTCAGCCTCTAAATAATCATCCGGATCTGTTTCCTCGGTCTTAAATTCCAAATCGTACTGCCCTAAAATCGAGGAAAAGATCTTGTGCTATTTTAAATCATAATATCTTTAAAACTATTAAAGATAACGATTTTCTATAAGAGATTGTTTTTGTAGAGAATTTTATTATCTATAAAAAAGATCCTCAAGAAATTTTACGTAATTCGCATTCTTATCAAGATATTAGCAAATATATTATCGCATGTTTAAAAATTTTTTTAAACTTGAAAAAAATTATTTTGCTACTTTAATATAAAATATCATTGAAACTATTGAAGATAATAATTTTTCTCAAGAGATCTTTTTTGTAGAGAATTTTATTAGCTACAAAAAATATATCCAACTAAATTCGGCTAATTTGCATATTTGTTGAGATATCAGCAAATTAAAAGTTTTGAATTTTTTGGAAAATGTTTACCTTCCTTGCAAAAAGAACTTGCTGACATGTTGATGGCTAATTTGACTTTTCCCTCAGTTCCGGCGATTTTTATTGCATCAACGATAGTTAACAGTGCTTCACGATCTTCATCAAAGTCCGGAGAAAAACTCCCGTCCTCTCCAACAGTCAGAGGAAGCTTTAGCTCCTCCGACTCGGCGATAAGCTTCTCAACACCTCGAAAAACATCATTTCCAATTTGCATCGCTTCGTGAAATGATTTAGCGCCTAAAATCGATGAGTTCCGCAGGTGAAATTGTTGGATATTAGTGATTTTTACCTGTGGGCATGATGCTAAACTCTTGAAAGGCCAGAGAATTGCCGGAAAGTTTGCCACCGATGATCATTGTGAAGAGAGGAACTGGAATTACAGTTTCAGGAGTGTCTGACAGCAGATTTATGTATCTATACAGAGGAATTCCCTTTTGCACAGCACCAGCTTTACAGCACGCCATAGAAACTCCCAAAATTTCACTTCCAAAATTCGTTTCATCGCTCATACGTTTTAGGAGGCTGTCAATCTCTCGCTGTTGACAAACATCTAATCGACTGCGTACCAATTCACGTCCTATGTTATTCACATTTTCTATAGCTTTAAAAATATCCAATTCTAGGTTTTTCGTATTAGAATCATCATCCTCGTTTGAGTCTATTGGTGGAGAATACGAGACAGAGCTTCGAAAAAGTCCAATGTCTGTTATAACGTCAATTTCAAGAGTTGGTTGACCTCTAGAGTCGAATATTTGTCGACCTCGAACCTTTTCAATGGGCATTTTACTCGTAATTTAATAGTTTATTGAATGAAATGTAATAATTTTAAGGTTAAAGTGGAAAACAATTGAATTTTTAATGATTTTTAATTTTTTTTACAGGCGCCAAACGTGATTCTGATGGATATCTCTGGGTTACTGGACGCATCGATGATATGCTCAATGTTTCCGGGCATCTCATGTCCACGGCTGAGGTTGAGAGTGTTCTAACGGAGCACGACAGCGTTGCTGAGGCTGCTGTAGTGAGCAAACCTCATCCGGTCAAGGGTCAGTGTCTCTACTGCTTTATTACCCCGAATGATGGCAGAAGCTTTGACAAACAGCTGCAGGACGAGTTGAAAAAAAAAGGTAGGACACAGTTTCAGCAGTTTTAGTAATTTTGTTGAATTTTTGAGTGAAATAATGTTTTTTTTATTTCAGTTCGAGAACGAATTGGACCTTTTGCTCAGCCGGATATTATTCAACATGCTCCAGGTTTGCCGAAAACTCGATCTGGAAAGATAATGCGAAGAATACTTCGAAAAATTGCGGTTGGGGATAAAAATGTCGGTGATACATCAACTCTAGCTGATGAAAGCATCGTTGATGTACTGTTTCGATTAAGACCAATAGCCTAATTTAATGGGGAAAAACATTTTTAAGAGAATTAATGTGATGCCTGAATCGCCTTTAGCCATAAATCATGATTCAACACATCGATATCATTTTTTTTTTGAGTTTTTAATTTTTGCCTCTAATATTTTTATGCATTTAATCGTGGATTAAATTATTGTAACAATATCATGATACGGGGAAGAAGGAAAAAAAAGTAATTGTTGAAAGTAATGACACCGTCGAGCGTTTATTAACGTTATTGTGTAGAAATAAATTTTAAATAAAAAAATGCCAGTTAAATCGATTAAATAAGGAAAAAAAAGGAAGAAATATATTATAATACAATAAATGTTGTAAAATTCACATGAAAACAAACGCACTTACAGCGCACGTTATTTACACGTCTTTAAAGCCAAAAAAATGTATAGAAAAAAATTCTCATGCTTTTGAAAAATTCTAATATCTATTAAACTATTAATATTACAAATTTTTATCAAGAGATCATTTTTATAGAGAATTTTATTAGCTATAAAAAAGATCTTCAGTAAAATTTGTCTAAGTTGCATTTTTATCGAGATATTAACAAATATAAAGGTTTGAATTTTTTGGCAATACGTAATTTTGGCTTTAGATGTGTGGTTATTTAATTAATAAATATGTATACAGAAATGCGGATAGACGAAATAATTATACAGTCGTTTCCATAAGTGGAGGACGATGAAATACATATCATATTGTCCGCGTGATGACGTTAGATGTGATAATTAAATTAAAAACAAAATCATTCAATTGAAAAAATATTCTGTACGTGTATGTCTGTATGATAAACTAGTTGTCGCCAGTTTGGTTGGGTGCTCTGATACTTATATTAATGAATTGTAATTATGTGCGGAGATTGTCAGTGGATGTAACTCGATCCTTGTAAAATTTCAACTCGACCAAACGACGAATGAAAATAAAAAAAAATTTTAAAGAGAGCATTTTTAAATTATTTATAAGTTAATGTGATCATATATCTTTACCGAATTTGATCAGAAGTTTTTTTAGTATATTTCAATGTAAAAAGATGTATTCTGTTAGCTTTATTTAATTTTATATCATAGAAACATTGAATTAATGTAGAAAAAAAATTTCATCGCGCTTAAATAACGAAAAAAAAAATTTTTTTTCTAAATTCATGAATTGTATTGTCCATATAAGTTAATATTGGAATGTAGATCAATTAACAATGCAATGATCCTTGTGGATAAATGTCTGAGCGCGACATCGAGGAGCGTAAGTTCTATTCTGGTGTGGAGTTTTTTTTTTAATTCGGATAATTTGACTCGACTGGCAATGCGTGCTCCGCACACTGGATGAGAAAACAATGTTATGCATGTAAAATTTGGAAAACTTGGTGAAGACGAAGGTGCAAGCACGGTATTTGTTTATTTTTAATTTCAAAGACCTGCTGTAATTAGAATAAGAATAAAAAGACATGAATAATTAAAATTTAAATGGAAATTTTTATTCATTTATTTATTGTGTATTCGTCTTAGTTTTTTCCTGGACGTCCATAATGCATGTCTTATTATCCATAAATTTTATTTTTAAGGACCACGAGGAAAAATCTTCAAGAAAACGACCAGTTTTCGGCGGAAAATTGCGAAGAAATTACCGACACTCTGTAGGGCCCTGTAACTAACTTTTTTGTTTATAACTTTAGGGTGGCGGACGATGGCTCTATGGAAAGATAAAAAGTTACCGACATCCCTGAGGCGACGGCTCAACCCTGTCAAAAATGCCCTCAAAAATGCTCTAGCT
>MVJL01001165.1:0-20247 GCA_002156465.1 Macrocentrus cingulum | reverse complement strand
AAAAAAAAAAAAAAAAAAAAAAAAAACGATTATACGTCTTTTTTTGTTATTAATGATTTTTAATTGTTATATAGAGTTTGAAAAAATAATTAAATTCTTAAGATTCTTGAACACTTTTAAAATTCAGATATAAAAATCCAAAAAATTTGATTGATTTTGAAAAAAAAAAAAAACATTCAGAAAATTTTATTAACTATAAAAAAGGTCTTTGACAAAATTTGTCTAAGTTTTATTCTTATTAAAATAACAGCAATTGAAAATTTTTGATTTTTTTGGTTATACGTCTTTATGGTTTGAAATTTTTTTTGATCGTTTTTTTTTTATTTATATTAAAAAATTTACGTTGAAAAAATAGTTTTGTATATATGCTAAAATAGATATAATGTATATAATAGTCTCCGAGGAAATATATAGTAATTTGTCAGGCACGTGCGACTTATATACATACGCGTCTCTATAATATAGTGCGAAAATAGCGATTTTAATCACTCCAAAATACACACGCTTAATAATTTAAAATTGTCTATTTATATTGAGTATATTGAGTAACTAAAAAAATGATCTACATTTTTATAAAAATAATTTAAAACATAAAAAAAAAAACAGTAAAGTATCAATTTTTTCATTGAAAAAAAAAACTTTATAGATTATTTGATATTAAAAAAATCGAAGATATCAATTTTTAACGAAAATTCTAGTCTATTTTATAGAGAATATTAAAATTATGAAATTGAACACTTATTTATTAAAATTGGTCGACTATATTTTTAATTATCGTGGCTGCAAGTTTGGAAATCACAAAAAAATCGAAATTTTCTAGTGTTGCGCACTCGAAAAAAAGAAGAAAAATGCCTTCACTTTTTAAAATTCTTAATTTAAAATGACTTTAATACATATCTTCTACAAAAAATAACTACAATAGTCAAAAATTCATGTTAAAAATACCGTAAAAAATCGACTTTTCTAAATTTTACAGTGGATAAAACCTCTTTTTCACTGATCGCATGCAAACCAACTCATCAACTGTTGGATAAAAGTCACAAAATCATTGTCTGTCACCACTTTCACAGCCCACAAACTATCCTTTATAGCCCCACAGAAAAAAATATTTCCAACACGTGTCGACACGTGATGCGGTGACGCGATTGATCACTGAAAATTTTGAGACGAAAAAAAAAAAATAAATTTCATCGCGTGGGAGGAGTCTGAGTATGGATTTCTTGGAGGATCAGGTGTGCAGGACTCATCTGTCACTATTCCTTGGGCGTAAAACGCCGCTAAGCGTCTTTTCACGTCGAAAAAAAATTTTTTAAACCCGAAATTCGACGTAGAAATGTTGAAAAACATTTTTTTTACCGATGAAATAATTTTTTTTATTGTTGATAAAGCAGATTTTCGACTGAGGGAAAATTTAGGAGCTGCAATGGCGGAGTAGTAAGTGATAGTAGGCGTGTTGTGTTGAATTTCGATTGGCTAGATTCAGAGGGTTGATGTGAAAATCGAGGGTGTGGCTTGCTCTGCAAGGGTAGAAATTTTCTCCGTGCGCAGGGATGCTGCTTTATCCTTTCAGATGGATATCTTATCAGATATAGAGTGTTGTCAGTTGGTGCTGGATTGACGAGTTTCGTATATGGAGATCTTTGTGATAAGAATCACTGGAAACGGCCATTTTTTTACATTTTTTATTTGCTATATTTATTATTGAGTGGCTAAGGGACGTTCCAGACCTAAAGGACACTATAATAGGTAAGTTTAAATTAATTATTCAACATTTTTTTCGGGATATTTTGAAATATTACGACTTTTGAAAAATAATACCAAATTTATTTTTTTACTTTTTTTATTAATAGTTGCAGAAAAATTGAGTTTTTAAAGGATAATTGTCTTTTTTTTTTTTTTAACAGAAAATTAGACTATTTTGTGCGGAAAAATTTTACATGTCAAATGAAAAAGTCGTTTTTTCAAGTCAAAAAGTAAAAAAAAAATTTTTTTTTTCATTTTTTTTAAAAGAAATTGTCATTTTTAAGTGTTAAAAATGTAAATATCTTAAAAACTAAACGATTTAAAGGATTTTTGTTGAGAATATTTTTTATTGCTTGTAAAATTCTCCATAAAAAAGAATTATAGTAAAAATGATGTATTTTGAATATTTTTCGAGTTTTTTTCGAAAATTAAGTAAATTTGTGTTAATTTTATGATACTATATTTTAAAATTATAAATATCTTTGAAAATATAAGACTTACGTAATTTTTTAATAAAATATTTTTTATAGCTCTTAAAATTCTCTATAAAAAATGTTCTTATCAAAAATTAAAAATCTCCAATATTTACTAAGATATATATGATTTTAAAAATATAGATAATTTTTTTTTTTTTTGAAATGTTTTTTTTTCTTCTTATTGTTATTTCATCAGTTTTGGATTTTTTTTTAAAATGAAATAATAAGAATTTAAAACATGTTTTACTTTATTAGGATTTACTGCTAATAGAAGAAATAAATAAATAAATTTAGGGGTTTTATGTATATACGCTGTTTATGGCATTTCTATGAATTTGCAATTTATGTTTTTATTGCATAAATTATGATACAATCGATGTGTGTGGCAGATTCTCTACTGCTAATATACTAAATAATCCACAAATATTCCCTTGGGGTATTGACACTGTGTCTATAAGGGTGAAAAAGCATACTTTTCACGCTTTGCTTCCATATTTGAGTACTTTTTCACACTTGCCCTTTTTACAACTCTTGGGAATTGTGGCAATTGTATATAGTGAGGAAATAACCTTACTATCAAACAAATATTTATACTTTATCTAGCGTGTAATTTAATAATAGTTACCCCTATACAACCCTTTTATTAAATTTATCAGAGTAAAGTGTGTTTACATGAGTTTCGGTATTTTCTTGCGTATATAGGGAGAAAAAATATGAAATAACTGAAAAATATTTGAAAAATTTATTATTTTTAGATTAATTCAATGGACAATGGAGCGTGAAGCATTGCATCCTCTATCTACATATTGCAATTTGACCCATCAAACTCGTCGAAGGTAAAAAAAAATTTTTCAAACCGGAAAATCTCCGTTTTTTTAAATTTTTTTTTGTTGTTTTTTAACGATAACTCCATAAATATGTATGATAACAAAAAATGTCATTCTAACAAAATGATTTAGAATTAAATTTTCTACAAAAAATGTTCAATAGTATTTTTTGTATCTCTTTTAGTTTTTGAAAATTTTTAGATTTTTAAAAATTCTTATTTTTCATATATCTCGAAAATAAAGCAAAATATCACAAAAATGTATTTTACATTTTTTATAGGAAATTAAATTTTCTTTTATTTATTTCTTATGATATTTTTCGTTATTTTACTTATTTACAGAGTTATTGAAGTATAAAAAAAAAAAAAAAAAAAAAAAAAAAACGATTATACGTCTTTTTTTGTTATTAATGATTTTTAATTGTTATATAGAGTTTGAAAAAATAATTAAATTCTTAAGATTCTTGAACACTTTTAAAATTTTAATGATTTTTAATTGTTATATAGAGTTTGAAAAAATAATTAAATTCTTAAGATTCTTGAACACTTTTAAAATTTAGATATAAAAATTCAAAAAATTTGATTGATTTTGAAAAAAAAACATTCGATTTATCACCAGAGAACGTGAAAATTCGGTGAACGTGAGTCACAGTGTGGAAAACGGAGTCATAGGAACGAGTTCAATGGGTCCACTGTCACGAGAAGAGCGGCGTCGTCGCCGAAGAGCAACCCAGAAGTATCGAACAGCTCATGCTACTCGGTAAAAATTAAAAAATCACATATTTGTCATGAGAAAAAAAATTTTCTTCACAAAATTATTTACGTGCAAAATTATCAACAGGGAGCGAGTACGAGTGGAAGCATTTAACTTGGCGTTTGCAGAGTTACGAAAGCTCCTACCAACTTTGCCACCAGACAAGAAATTATCAAAAATTGAAATTCTTAAACTTGCAATTTGTTACATCGCCTACCTCAATCATGTTCTCGAGGCATAATGAAATATCTGCTTGTTTTTTCGTGTTTTTTTTTATCAACTATCAGTGAAAATAAAATTTAATTATTTAAATTTGAATATTATTTGCTTTAAAAACGTTTTTTGATAAAGATTTCATAAAAAAATGTAACTTTTGTTATTTTAAACGGCATTAATGTTTCAATAACTCATTAAATAAGCGAGATAACAAAAAAAGTTACTTAATCAAAATGATAGGAAATTATAATATCTAGAAAAAATGTAGAATAAATTTTTTCGATATTTCACTTTGTTTTCGAGATATTTTGAAAAATATAAATTTTTAAAAATCTAAATTTCTCGAAAATAACGTGTGATATAAAAAAAATTTATTTGATATTTTTTGTAGGAAATTTGACGCCTAATTTTTGAATAAGAATCAAATTTTTCGTTATTTTGCTTATTTATCAAGTTATTGTCAAAAAACTGAAAAAAAAAAAATTCATCGATCTTAATTGCAAAAAAATTTTCTGATTTTTTTCCACTTAAAAAATCATCTTTAGTGATAGTTAAAAAATATTTTTGATAGTTATATGCCAAAAAAATTTGATAAAAAAAGGATTATTAATGTGTTTGATAAAAATTTCATGAAAATTTTAAATTCTGCCATATTAAACCGCATTAATCTATCAATAACTCAATAAATAAGCAAGATAACAAAAAAAGTTACAAAAACAAAATAAAAGAAAATTAAATTTTCGACAAAAAATGTAGAATAAATTTTTTCAATATTTTACCTTATTTTCGAGATATTTTGAAAAATAAATGAATTTTTAAAATATATAAATTTAAAAAAATCTAAATTTCTCAAAAATCGCAACAGATACAAAAAAATGTATTTAGCATTTTTTGTAGAAAATTTAACGCTTAATCTTTTAACTATTTTAAAAAAATCTAAATTTCTCAAAAATCGCAACAGATACAAAAAAATGTATTTAGCATTTTTTGTAGAAAATTTAACGCTTAATCTTTTAACTAGAATAAAATTTTTCGTTATCTCATTTATTTATCAAGTTATTGTCAAAAAACTAAAAAACAAAATCGAAAAATCCGATTTGTCATGACAGAGCGACTTAGAATAAAATTTTTCGTTATCTCATTTATTTATCAAGTTATTGTCAAAAAACTAAAAAACAAAATCGAAAAATCCGATTTGTCATGACAGAGCGACTGAAAAAAAAAATTGTTAGCGACTGTATATCGATAAATAACTTTGCATATACATGTAAAAACTATACTTTTGAGTTTAAAAATTATCTATAAGCCCTTAAATTGGATATTTTTCAATTAGATATACTCGAGAAAACGGTCCCCATATCACGTCTGCCAGTCTATTACAACGAAAATTGACAATAAGTTACCCAACACTTAGGAATTTGATGATTGGTTTAATCGGAAAGAGGCCCTCAACATCGACACATGTGTACAACGATCCCTCGTACGTCCAAAAATCTAATTCCCAAGAGATTATTCGTCTTTTCTATCTCGTGCCCAATTTCTAAGTGAAAAAGAATGGGATTACGCCAAGCCAACTTCACGGATCGACGCCCCAAAATAGTCTATCAATTGCCAACCCTCTTACTAACTATAATTTCCTAATTTCACGACGTTTGCCTTTTTTTTTTTCACCAAAAAAATAAAATAAAGAAATCACCTAAACAGAGAAAAAAATTTTTCTATTTCGATAAAACTTGAAAAAAACGTTTAATTTGAGATATATCATTTAAATTTGAATTATAAAGGGTTTAATTGTATGTTTCAATAGTATATTATAATGTCAAATATATTTTTTTTAACCTACTATACGATGAAACAATTTTTTTTGACTTCGGATTTTTTTAATTCATGACTTTTTGTTTTTTCGATGCGGTTTTTTTTATCGTGTCAGCGTGACAATGAGGAGTATTACACGGCTGTAAGTCTCAATGCTTTGGTTACATGTGTAATTCAAGGGTAGTTGCCTCCCTCGGGTCTATGCAAATTTTATTCACGTCTCTAACCAAAGTGTTTTCGTCTATAACTTCAAATCAGCCATGAAAATGTATAGTACAATCTGAAGGATTATAGTTGGATATTTTATAGATTTAGTTTAAATTTAATAGATATTGATATTTTTTATATTTTTGATTAATTAGTAGATTATTTTATTAGAGATTTTCAATTTAAAAATGATTTTTCACGTTTTTTAACGAATTTTAATCACAAGTGATTATAAAATCGTGAATATCTCTGAAATGGTGAGATTTACAAAATTTTTTATTAATAAATTTTTTATAGATCATAAAATTCTCTATAAAAAAGATATCTATCAAAAAATTCATATCTTTGATTTTTCTAAGTAATAATCACAGTTTTAAAAAATTCATTTTTCTACATACTTTTTTCATTTGTCTTGAGATGCTCTAGAAAAATCGAAATATCTCGAAAATGGCTAATTTTAACAAATTTTTACTCCAAACATTTTTTGTAGTCCTTAAAATTTTCTATAAAAAATGTTCTATACAAAAATTTCATATCTTCAATATTTATCAAAATATTTTCAATATACAAAATTTGTTTATCTTTTACAAAGATGAAATTCTAAAATTTCATCAAAAACTTGATATTAATGATAAAAAAAAATGATTTCAGATTGAAAATTAATTGATAAATAAGTATAGGAAAACAAGCAGATGGATGTTGAAATGATGATATGTCTCAATAATCCGAATCTTTCTATGATTTTCATGGATTTCATCGGTTCCTATAATAAAATCATCAAATGCAGAAAAACGCCGATTGAACATATTGTCTTGGGACGATTCCTTAATTCGATTAGGATCATCATAATCCAACTCTGGCCGTGGTAGACGGCCTTAATTGAGAATTACAGCGGTTTACAGTGGGCGTGTGAACCACCTGCTCCTGTGTCGTCTCTCGAATGGGCGATGAGGGTGAATTGATTTATCGCACCCGAGGGGGTTGCTTCGACACGCGCACTCGATGACCCGCCTCAGTACTTTCGTCTTCTAGTCACTTTAGATATCCACCAGGCAATTATTCCATTAAATCTTTTTTTTTACATATAAAAAATGTCAAAATTCCGATGAAAATTATCCAGAGATTGATGACAACACGTATTTTCATGTGATATTCAAGTAATCCAGGGTGAAGCTGCATTTGTTGGGTCAAAATCTCTTGTGGATATTGTCGAATTAATTCGAGACAACATACGGACCAGCTTAGCAATGGTAATTGTAGAAAAACAAATGTTCAAAACAGACAATACATCTTACAATCTAATCCGTAAACACGATTTATCATTCGGACCCTTTTTCACTGTGTATTTCATCATAATCTATGGAGGATTTTTTGAAAAAAATATTATTAAAATTTTTTTTAACCATTAATTCGACTTTTTTAACAATTTTTTTTATATATAATTGTAGAAAATATTTTTGAAACATCATTAAAGATGATTTTTGTAAATGGAAAAAGAATAAAAAAATTTTTTTTTCTCAAGATCGATTTTTTTTTTTTTTAGTTTTTTGATAATATTGTTACGTCCGGGTTTATTATAATTGTTTATAATAATTGGGTAGCGCGAGCGTTTTTTTTAGGGGCGACCGGACGTTGCACAAAGGGTCTTTAATTTATTATTTATTTAGGGACATTACGAAAAGGGAGTGAATTAATTAAATGTTATTAAGAAATTTTGGTACTTACCTATGGAGTTCTGCTATAATACCTGGAAAATAGGTCACCATATATTTAACGACAGGATTAATCATAGTTTCTAATGAAGCCATCAGGCACTTCATTAAATAATTAAGGAAATGTCGTGGGTCATCGAGTACTTACTTGCCAGCCGCCATGTTGAATACGATCATCAAGGTCTAATGAACGCCATGATGCTCGCGAGCGAGTGAAAACAATGGATTTAGTGAGAATTCTGCGATTGTACCGATTGAGCACACATCACAATTTGATGTTCACACTAAAAACAGGGTGAAAAGTAATTCTACCCCAAGATTTATGTGGTTTCTTGCGGCGAATGGATGTTCAAATACGTGGATAATTCCTGTGCTTGCAGGTTATGATTGCGTGGCGTTAGTGAATCATTCTGTTATTGCGAATAATTTCAGGATCTGTTGAGGAAAAAATACGTTGAAAATGTGAATTACAGAAGGAAAATACAGACAGCATTGGAATTTGAGATACTTCTGCTAGCTCTGACGAAATTTGAGTGCAATAACCCGGAAAATAAAATGATTTTTTCCGATACAGCGATATTAAGGCAAATTTTCACGCGGCGATACGCGAAAAAAACCAAATTATCAACGATATTTTTCAAAATATCACTAATAATGATTTTTCAGTGTAAAAACAAAGAAAAAATTGTTTTTTACGATTTTTTTTTTTTTATTCCTTGTTTTTATATATGAATAATATTTTATTTTGATGGTTTATATTTAAGTTTATTCTTAAATTTGCGCGGATTTAATCCGTATGCTTTGAGTCTTTCATCACTGAGATTGACAACAGCATCTGTAGGCGTTTTTTTCTGATTTTTTTGTCGCTCACGCTGTAAAAATTCCATTTTACGCTTCATTTTCTTTGTCATAACTTTTGTATCACCTTGTTCAACAGTTTTTCGTTTTTTAACTTGTGTTGGCTGGATATCTTGGTGGCCTTCAACAGTCGAACTCTCAACTTGGCCGCCATCAGATTTTAATTTCCTCTTTCGTTTTTTATTTTTCTTCTCAATATTTAACTTATCTCCACTCAAATTTTCTATTTTTTCATAAGTACCACTCGAATTGTCTGAGATTTGAGGTTGATTTTTATCTTCAACCGGTTTTTCCTGTTTTTTCGCCTTTTTCTGTCGCTTTTTCATCTCAATCTCGCTTTTATTTTCAACATTTTCCACGCCTCCATTAACAGCAATTGAATTTTTCTTGTCAGACATTTTTTTCAAGTTTTTAACAGTTGATAAATTATTTACACCGTATTGAATTTTTCTTGTCAGACATTTTTTTCAAGTTTTTAACAGTTGATAAATTATTTACACCGCCATTTAAAGGAGCATCGTTGATAGCATCGATAACGCTGTTATCCACCGCAGATGCCTTTTTTTTCTTACGCCGTGGTTTTTTCTTTTTTCAACATTTTCCACGCCTCCATTAACAGCAATTGAATTTTTCTTGTCAGACATTTTTTTCAAGTTTTTAACAGTTGATAAATTATTTACACCGTTATTAGCATCGATAACGCTGTTATCCACCGCAGATGCCTTTTTTTTCTTACGCCGTGGTTTTTTCTTTCCCACCGCACTCTCATCCTCGCCCTCTTTATTCTTAGCATCGATAACGCTGTTATCCACCGCAGATGCCTTTTTTTTCTTACGCCGTGGTTTTTTCTTTCCCACCGCACTCTCATCCTCGCCCTCTTTATTCTCCTCCTCCTCCGGTTTGTACAAACTCGGCAGGATTTTCATCTTGTACTGCTCCTGCTGAGCTTTCTGCTTATACATCTGAACTTCTCTCATCTCCTGCTGCTCCGATTTGTGCTCCAATGCCTTCTTCAGCGAGCACCACTTGTTCAGCTCTCGCTCGTCCGCCATGAGAATTTCCTCCGTCGACAGTCCATAGTCATTCGGCACAACGCTGCGATACTTAAATCGACAGGGAAGATCACCAATCATATCCTCGTAATCAAGTGCGTAATATTGATCGATGTAATCTTTAAATGACGTGTGAACTTTCGGATTAAATTCCGGTTTTTCTTTGCTAATCAGCTCGGCAAACTTTGATCGACGTTTGCGCTTACGTCGTGACCCTCCAATTTCCTCCTCAAGTTGATTTCTCGCCTGAACCGGGTCGTATTCAGCGTCCATATTGAAATCCTCATCCTCACAATGAGGCCCAACATCGTTTTCCGCCATTTTAGGATCATAATTGTCCCATGTTGTCTCGATTTCGAGCTCTCTGTCCATGTCCGGGAACTCGGGCTTGACATTTTCACTCTCTGCCTGGTAATAATCATCGTTGAAGAGCTCCTGCATGCGTCGGTCATGTTCTGCAGGATCAAAATCACCTTCAAGATCCATAGAATCCAAGTTCATGTCGTTGTTGCCGGTAATTTCTTTCAATTGAGCCAATTTGTCCATTATTTCTTTGCGTTTTAGGGCCTTAAGTTGCTTCAATTCCTCTCTTTGACGCAATTTTTCCTCCTCTTTTCGCTTTTTAACTTCTGCCCGCTTTTCCGCTCTTCTCGTGTCCTTTTTGCGCAGTGTATTGTCCATTGTGCGCGGATAACGCTTGATAAATTCGGGATCTGGCTCTTCAAAACGGAAATTATATTTACGCTCAAATTCCTGTTGTTTTTCGATATTTTCCTCGTCTGCCGACAGATTATCGTCACTGTCGTGCACACGATGATCGGATTCTGCGTCATCGTCGGAATTGTCGAGGAATTTTTTGTTTAAAATGTAATCACGCAGAAATTTGTCATCTGCGTTTAAACTAGGATCACTCCAGAAGTCGCGTAAAGGCTTTAATGCCACGGTATCAACGTTTTTCACGTTTTTCGCATCACCTTTTAGCCATTCTCGGTAGTTTTCCTCCTCTTTTGCCTTTTCTGTCTCGGTTTTCGTCTTTATTTCGAATAAATCCGTGTCCTCGTTGTCGTCCACTGCAGATTTGATGCTGTCTTTTATTCGACGCTGCTCCTCGACGTAAGTCAGAGAATTTGTTGATTTGGTTTTCTCGTGAAAATCATTCTCTTCGTCACTGTCACTGAGTTTTCCATTGTTTTCTATGATTATTTTACGCTCGTAATCACGCAGATACAGTGGCTTATCTTTCTTGGTTTTTTTCTGCGTCTCGTCGGCAGTTTTTTCATCCTCGTTGTCATTGGACTCGGGGAAAAATACGATTTTTTCATCGTATATTGCTGGATCTTTCTTTTTCAAATACGCAAGCGTCTTGTAAAAGTCTTTTTCAAACTTTTCACTGATTATCTGTTGAGTAAATAAAATATTCATTAGATAGAAATGAGTTATTTTTTTGGAGGTTATGAACTTACATTTTCATCTTCCTCGTCGTCTGATGAACTTTCCGACTCGTCTGAACTTCTCAAATCTTTCAGGTGTTCACCGTGCTTTGTTTTTACTTAAATTCATTCAATAAATAAGTCTTTAAGGAATTAGAAATATTAAATTATCAACTACCGATGAGAGTGTTGTACTTACATTTATTCAATTCCTCCTTTTGGCGCCAACTATTGTAGTTTTTTGCATAGTTATCGTTAATTTTCAGATTTTCCTCGGTAACACCATCGTCCTCTTCGAATAATTTAGACATTTTACTAAAGTAATCGTTTTTTTTTTTTTTTTTTACGAAAATAGCACGTGTAAGCACATCATCGCACATATACACATGAAGTTAGCAGACGTTCACTATTAGCACACACAATTTTCATATATCGAATCGTTTGAAATTGCTTTTTAAATATTTTTTAGCATAATTTTTAACTATTTGTAAATAAATAATAACTAGTTAAAAGAGAAAAAATTATTAAAATTTGCATAATTTTAGCTGAAATCAATCGTTCAAAATTAGAAAAAAAATTTTAATTCACTATTATTAAAGGTGGTGGCTGTAGCGGTTCAGTACAATCAATCTTATTTACGCGGGAAAAATTCATCAAAAGTTTATTATCATCTCAAACTTACACATCAAAGCATAGTCAAGTATCACACAGACAAAAAAAAAATTAAATAAAAAACTTGATTTATCCATCAATCACCCAGAGAATATTAACACCAGACATTCCCAAGTTGATTCTGCCCAACATTCCATCATCTCTCGTTTTAATAATATGTAAAAATAATAAAAGCGTATGAAACATATTATTTCGTCCCTGTAAAAAATAGAAATGTTAAAATATCATGAATCCCCGCGTAAAATTCATTTGCTTACCTTTGGAATTTCCTCGTAATCAGCCGGCAAGGAATCACCCGTCAGTGCGAGAGCATAATGTGGTGGGTTGTTCGACTGACAAACAATTATTGGGCCTTTATTCCTGGGCAATTCCGTGCCACTTTTGGCCATGTATCTCGCGGCAAATGGCCGAGCATCAGGTTGATCCAACGGCGCCTCGAGTTGCGTGTCCATGTACGACGACACGAGATGCATGATAATGGCGGTATCTGTTGGCAAACTGTTGTCCCAAGGCTTGCCATTGTACGAGCCGCCACTGGACCACTTAAACTCGCTCATGGAGCCGCCTCGGGCCAGTACTTTAATCCTCTTGACAAGATAATCCTGATTATTCGACAGCTCGAGGAACGGCACGAGGATCGGAAGTGTCGGAACACCCGCGGCGATGATTTGCGACTGAGCGAGTTTCCGCAGGCGATCCAGACCGACATTGCCCGGCTGTGAATCACTCAATCCATGACGAACCAGGGCTGCACTCACGCTATCAATCTCACTGGCAACTCGTTCAACAACTGTCACACTGATCCACATTCTCAAATTGGCCGTCCACTGATTGACCTTGTGTGAATCAATGCGATACTTGCGCCAAACGTCAGGAACACCGGCGTATCCACGACGAGAAGTTCCCTCCTCTGTGCCGGGACTCGAGGATTTAGTCTTGTCAATTGTTGGCGACAATTGGTAGGCACATCGCCGCAACATTGGCGAAATCTCGCTGTGATTTCTCGTCGCCGGATGCGACCAGAATGAACTCAGGAGATTCGACGACGGTTGATCAATGCTTGTCGAGTGAGAAAAACTTTTTTTCTCACCATCTGTCACAGTTTTTAAATAGTCCTGAAGCTCATTCTCATCCTGGATGAGACCTTCGCCCGTCAGGCTCTCGTTTAACGAGAGATTCACTGACTTGTTTATCGACGAGTTCGTCGAGACATTTAAATTTCGTGGCGACGACGCTCCGGGATATTTGCAGAAGGAACTCGTGGATGAGTAGGCCTTGGAGTCATTGAGATTGGATGATTCGATGGGTCTACGACACAGATTCATGGAACAAGAGCTGAGCACCGGCTTCTCGCAGGTTTTTGGCGTTGCTGCAGGCTCCGTTTTGAACAACAACTCGTCATCGCCAACTCCCAGTAATTTTCTCTGTCCGCTGCTCAATAAAACCGGTCGCAAGTTAAGCGTTGCGATGATGTAGCAGATCATGTGGTAGAGAGTATTAACAGCGAAAATTAGCACTAGAAACCACTCAATCCAGTAAAATGCCTTGTACGCCGGGCCGCCATACAATCTACAATGTGTAGTCAACTTGAGACGACGTAAAAAAAGGTAATTTAACGTTATTTAAAAAATAATTTACTTACATATCGAGCACTAGGACACTTAGGAGTGTGCCATTGATGAAAAAACAGGTGCCATTGGTGCGAGCTTTATTTTGTGTTTGTCGTATTTTAAGCGTTTGTTCTACTGCTGGCTTCGGCGTCAATATTCTACCAAAAAAAAAACATGTATTTATGCATAAAACTGACTAAATTCATGGATAATAATAATTTTTTTACCTTGCATGAGGTGAAATACTTCGCATTGGTGAGTGAAAATCGCCCATTGTCGAATTTTAATGTAAAATTTATCAGAGAAACATATGAATCTAACCTACAAAGCGCGCGCTTATCGCAAAGCGTTTTGTGTGTTTTTGTGTGTGCTTGTCGACAACAACTTGAAAATGGCGGCATAAAAGTTGATATACTGATGCACGTAGTCGTGTGTATGACTCGTTTAAATTTCGGTAGACTGCATGACTCGAGCAGTTGGATTGCGTCCCATGTGCAGCAGCATCACCAGCTGTAGCTGTAAAAGTGTATTTTTTTTTGTGTAGCAAGTAACTTCATGTATAACTCGGGTTTTCCGTGAGTTCGTTGTTCGTCAAGAGTGCCTTAGAGATTGCCCAATGGTGATTAGACACTAGAACTATTCAAATGTGCAAGTATTGAAGGGTAAAAAACGTCTACTCTGTGAGTAGCGGGCGAGGAAACGAGCGCGAGGAGCAACTGCGTGATTGCAAGGGGACAGAAAAATTGTCTCGAGATAAAGCAACAAGAAAAAGGGAAGAAAACCAAGCAACAAGTACCAGCTAGAAAGTACACAGGCATAACGAAAATGAATAAAACTTGTGCCAGGTGTGAAAAAACAGTCTATCCTATTGAGGAACTCAAGTGTTTGGATAAGGTGTGTGATAATCATTTTTTTACAATTTATATTTATATACTTATACAATGTACTTTCATCTTTTCTCTTGCGCCTACATCTCTCACAGCCGGTCATTTGCGTGCTTAACCTCGTCCCAGGAGGCCAAGTGTCCTTAAACCTCCATCTGGATGAAATCTTCTGATCGCCGGTACAGTAGCTGCTTTAAACCCGTCTGCAACACCTATTATTTACCTGCCACAAGGCGTTTTTTTCGTGTTCAAGCCTGGTATCACCTGTGTTGAGCAATTTTTTTTCTAACCAAACGCCCGTGCA
This sequence comes from Macrocentrus cingulum, assembly GCA_002156465.1. Taxonomy (NCBI): domain Eukaryota; kingdom Metazoa; phylum Arthropoda; class Insecta; order Hymenoptera; family Braconidae; genus Macrocentrus; species Macrocentrus cingulum. Next base: position 5,688 of record MVJL01001165.1, on the reverse strand, counting down.
ATGTCGCTGCGTGAATGAGAGTGAATAAAAAGGCGGATCAAAGCATCAAGTGGCTTTGTTTCACTTTTCTCTCATTTAATTACTCAATCTCTCTCTCTCTCGCGACCTAATGATGTCACGAATGAAGGGATGGTGCCAGTTTTATCCGCGAATCTCATCAAAGCATTGTCTTTCGCCGATATTGCGAAATAGGAAATTTTCGTTCTGTGAGTCAGAATTATGATGAGTGCGTATTACATGCAGCTAAAAAAGGCGTGGGCAGACAAGATTGTTGGTGGTTCTTTGCGCGTGAGAAGAAGAGAGAAAGATAGAGATCGAAAAATAGCTGGGTGAGCAGAGTCGCCTCTGGGTCATCATCATTCATTTAATTTATTCTATCCTGTTTGTCATTTTTTTCTGCTGTTTTTCCCTCTCTCTCTCTCTTATTGTGCATTGCGTATATTATTAATTTATGACGGCCACTTATGTGTAAATTTTCTCACGTTTTTATTTTTATTACTTATTTGTTTTATTTTTTATGTTTTATGTGTTTGTAGATATGGCACAAACAGTGCTTCAAGTGTCAAGGATGCGGTATGACCTTAAATATGCGAACCTACAAGGGGTTCAATAAACAACCATTTTGCGAAGCGTGAGTAATGTTTTTGTTTTTGTGTTTTAGATAGATTGTCTAAATGCTGTGAAATTAATGACGAGTTTTTCATTAAATTCAAGCGCAAGACGAAAATTAATGATTAACGAGTGCCGAGGGTAAAGCAAGTGTTTTTCAAGTGTTTTTCTGTGATACGCTCGTTACATTTATTATTGAAATTATTGCAATAATTTTATTTAGTTAGAAAGAGAAAAAAAATTTTCTTGCATGGGTTTTAAACAAGTTGCAGCCAGGATATCTTGGGTTGTAATTTACCTAGAATAAAAAATCAAATACGATTGTATTCGGAAATAATTCAGTTATACGATAGACTAAAATTGTTGGAAAATAATTGTTGGGGAAAAAATTGCGGAATATTAAATGTCATAATCAAGGTTTTGTTCTTTTGAGGATGGAAAATTTTGAAAATCTCTTTTTAAAATATTTAGAATTACAAAATTCTAGTCTATCTTATAGAAAATAATATAACAAAAAAATCAAGCAGTTATTTATCAAAATTTAACTATTAGTTTTTAAATTATCGTGGCTACAATTTTTTTAAATAATAATATAGTTTTTGAAAAAGTAGTGAAAAAGGATGTTATTTTTGTGATTCTGTTGTATCATTCAATTAATAGGTGTTTTATAAGTTTTCACAAAGAAACTAAAGACGTTGACAAGATTGACTTAGCGTGAATAAAGCAGCAGGGTCTTCTCTATAACTGTTGAATGACTAATTCATTCAGGTCAATGTCAACGATTATTTAATTGAAATATTTATAATTAATTAACTTAATTATTCATTTTTCAGGCACATACCAAAGGCTAAAGCCACTACGATGGCTGAAACTCCAGAATTGAAGCGCATTGCTGAAAATACGAAGATTCAGAGTAATGTTAAATATCACGCAGAATTTGAAAAAGCAAAGGGTAAATTTACTCAAGTTGCTGATGATCCGGAAACACTGAGAATCAAGCAAAATAGTAAAATCATATCAAATGTTGCTTATCATGGAGAATTGCAGAAAAAAGCAATTATGGAGCAAAAACGAACAATGACAGGAGAAAATGGTGAACAAATAGGTATATTAATTTTTTTTACATTGTTTTTTATTTCTTCATTAATGTGTGAATAACTCATTAAATAAACAAGATAATAAAAAATATTAGGAGAATTAAATACAAGTAAATTTAATTCTCTATAAAAAAATATAATAAGAATTTTTTTTTAATTAAAAATTTCTCAAAAACTAAGAGAGATGGAAAAAAATTTCTTTAACATTTTTTGTAGTAAATTTAATTTCAATTTTTTTTAATTTCAGTAACATTTTTTGTTATCTTGCTTATTTAATAAGTTATTGTCAAAAAAACCATGAAAACAAGATGGCTATGGGGTAACGCATTTGTCCTGTCATATTGGTGATAAAAATCATTTTTATTTTATTCTCTCATATTTTTTCTAAAAAAAATTATTATGCGATTTAATCGAGATAAAGTTGAACAATAATTAATTAATTAATTAATAATATTTTAGCAAAATAATTAATTTATGATCCAATTCAAGTGTGAGAGAATGAAATATGAAATTAAATTGATTTGTAGTTGAATTTTATGGATAAAAATTCATTTTTCTTCGGCAATTTTATTTTTTACTGCTCAAAAAATGTTAATTTTCATTTTTAAATGTGTATTTGTAACTCACTGTGTCTTCGTTCATTGCTCAAAGACATTAAATAGCCAGGGTGTCGGCCATTTTGATGGTGTAATTGTCATCTCATCGTGCTTGTGTTGTTTCATAGAGTATTTAGAGTACACTGATGGTACAATCACTCCTACAAGTAGCGTGGTTAACGCTAATCCATCCACACCAACCAGGACAGCGAGTCCAGTTCAGAGGGCAGTGCCTGGTCGCATTGCCGACTACGATCCGTTGACTGAGGCTCGGCCGAGCCCGTATTCTGCGCGACAGGCAGCAACTACTGTCATTTATACCAGTGACAAGGGTGCAGGTGCTTCATTGCTTTTTATATTCATGTATTTTCAATGCTAGATATCTCTTGTTATGTTGAAAAAAGAATTTTTCATTCATTTTCTGTCCTAATATTTTCTAATAATTTTTATTCACAGTGACAAATCCACCGGTGAGAAAAATTGGTTCTGTTGCTGATATTGATCCTGTCAATGAGTATTATGGATCCTTGACGCCTGCTATGAATAATAATCATGTTCCTCAACAATTGCCGCCGTTACAACCACCTCCACAGCCTGCCAATACTCTGGTGAATATTTTTTTTAACCTCAAAATTGATTGATGTTTGGAAAAAAAAATGTTTTATTATTTTTTAAGGACTAAAATTCTTTAAAAAATTTATAAATAAGATTATTTAGTATTATTTAACGGGAAAACTAATTTATTTTTTGTTTTTAATCATTTTAAACAATTGATTTTGTCATTTAAAAAAATATCATAAATGTTGTATTTTTTTCAAAGATTATTTGTAAACAAAAAAAAATTACATTTTCTTCAAAATATTTAATATTAACAATCTAATTGAAATTAATTTTTCATAAAAGATTGACTTTGTGTATGTTTTTTAGTCGATAATTGGATAAGTTCTGAAATGCCCGGAATACTTAAAAAATATAATTAAATTAAAAATGTAAGAATTTAAATTTGTTTAATGATTTTTTTGGTTTATTAGAGTGAAAAAAATGTTTTTCACATTATTTAGTGTTTAAAGTTGTAATAGATTTTATTATTTTTTTTTTTTGTGGAAAATTAATTGAAATTTGATTTTTTTTTCAGCGAGTTTATCGTGCCTTGTATGATTACGAGGCTCAGGATTCAGATGAGGTTAGTTTCATTGATGGTGATCTCATTGTCAATTGTACGGCTATTGATGAAGGTTGGATGACTGGTCTTGTCCAGCGAACTGGACGTCACGGAATGCTACCTGCCAACTATGTCGAGCCTGCTCAGATTTAAATAATATTAACTTAAAAATGCCTTGCCTCATTCAATTGATATATTCTCATAGATAAATATTTACATTTGAATTATTTTTCAAACAGAGAGGTTTAAACAAATAATGGATCGTCTAAGTGAAACTCTACTGGGATTTTTCTCCTTAAAAAAAAATGATTTTCACAGTTTATATGAAGAATTTTACAGTGAAAAATGGCCTGATTATCATGGCCTGCAGTTTCTGGCGCCTCAAATTAAGTAATGTTTTTTTTTTTTTGTGGAAAATTAATTGAAATTTGATTTTTTTTTCAGCGAGTTTATCGTGCCTTGTATGATTACGAGGCTCAGGATTCAGATGAGGTTAGTTTCATTGATGGTGATCTCATTGTCAATTGTACGGCTATTGATGAAGGTTGGATGACTGGTCTTGTCCAGCGAACTGGACGTCACGGAATGCTACCTGCCAACTATGTCGAGCCTGCTCAGATTTAAATAATATTAACTTAAAAATGCCTTGCCTCATTCAATTGATATATTCTCATAGATAAATATTTACATTTGAATTATTTTTCAAACAGAGAGGGACCATAATTTTTATATACATAAATATATATATATATATATTCTTATACCGTGTATACAATTGTTGTTGCGCAACGTTAGAAACATTCAAGAGATAATAGTTTTTTTTTGTTGATGATAGAGATTGAGAAAGATGTCTTTTGATATTTCTGAATTATTGCGCCATATATTAGTGTTAATTCATTCCAGAAATTGTTATTAATATCGACAAGTACAATTTAATAAGGGTTGTATAATGAATATTCCGATGAAAATCAAAGAAAAATATTTTTCTTATATATATATATATATTTTTTTTTTCTATTTGAAAAGAAAAAAACAACGCAATTTCAGGCATTTATTTTAAATACTTTTTTTGTTTCTTAAAATTTTTTTTTTCAATAATAAATTTTTAATTTCTGCATCATTTGAAAAGCTGGCATGAAAAAATATCAATAAACAAAATGGCTAGCTGTAAAATATGACTTTTTTTTTTAATAAATTTTTAATTTCTGCATCATTTGAAAAGCTGGCATGAAAAAATATCAATAAACAAAATGGCTAGCTGTAAAATATGACTTTTTTTTCTAAATTTTTATTATTCATATTAAGAAAATAAATCATTAAAATTGGTTATAATTCATTATAAAAGCCAACCTTCAAGTATCCATTTATTTTTTTTTTCTAAATTTTTATTATTCATATTAAGAAAATAAATCATTAAAATTGGTTATAATTCATTATAAAAGCCAACCTTCAAGTATCCATTTATATCTGATTATATGATATTTATATCTGCTTTTTACTAATAAGATTTAATTTCCAAAAAATAATAAATGTTAATTTATTATAAAAGCCAACCTTCAAGTATCCATTTATATCTGATTATATGATATTTATATCTGCTTTTTACTAATAAGATTTAATTTCCAAAAAATAATAAATGACTATAAGTATTTTTCGAACAATATTACGTTTTGTAATTATTATTATTATTGCTATTATCTATTAGATAAAAATATTCTATTGTAAAAAATAATAAATGACTATAAGTATTTTTCGAACAATATTACGTTTTGTAATTATTATTATTATTGCTATTATCTATTAGATAAAAATATTCTATTGATGATGATTGATACAAAACTGTTTGAAAATATAAAAATAAATAAATGAAACTTAATGAATAAATAAATATATATCGGCGTTGAGTTTAGACAGACATTATTGTACTCTGTTGGCGAATCAATTGAATAAATATGTATGTTATAGTTAAATTTTCTTTTCAATTAAATGATGCTTTTGAATTTGATGTTGACAGACATTATTGTACTCTGTTGGCGAATCAATTGAATAAATATGTATGTTATAGTTAAATTTTCTTTTCAATTAAATGATGCTTTTGAATTTGATGTTTAAACAAATAATGGATCGTCTAAGTGAAACTCTACTGGGATTTTTCTCCTTAAAAAAAATGATTTTCACAGTTTATATGAAGAATTTTACAGTGAAAAATGGCCTGATTATCATG